>CM074489.1:15006858-15045720 GCA_037389245.1 Oryzias sinensis | reverse complement strand
ATATATATATATATATATATATATATAATGTCATGCCTGTTTCAAGTCTCCAGACTGCCGAGTGAAGACGTCTCTGGCACCTAAGAAACATGCAGGCCAAAATCCGCCAAGTCTGCCGTCACATCTGCTTTAATCTGGACTACCACAATTATTCCTGATGTCTTTGCTTATTCCCATAAATGAAGGGGGTTAATTATGCTCATGAGACGCCCCAACGATCTCGTCTTGAGTGTTGGGGACACAGCTGTAGGTCTTCCAGCTAAATCATGCACTAAATGTGTCACCTAGAATTAGACCCATTTGGCCTGGGCTGAGGCAGCTGCCTGGATGTGGTCAAGTCAGGCGGGAGTGGGTGGACATCGGTCATTACCCAGTGGGCCAGAAAATATGCAGCTAGTCAAGCGAAGCTTCTACTGTACCTTGAAGACCGGCTGGACAACAACATTTTCCGCAGCTGTGAACAACAACAGTGTGATGGGCTTTTATTGTAGTCTGACAGAGGTGTGTAATCCTTTTTTTTATAGCAATAGACTTTGCCAATTTACTGATTATTTTTCAGAAAAATGTATTTAGCTGAGAAAGAAGGGCTTAAAATAGAAAAACAAAATTGAAAAAAGAACGCTTACTCTTATTTTCAAGCACAAAAAAAACAGTCCTACATTAATTTTATTCTGTAAAGAAAAAAAACAATATACAACAGTAAATTGTCCAACTAAAGATTTAAAACACCCACATTAATGTGATCTGTCAACACATGCAACACAGAAGGATTCTGTTGTCCGTTATGCGTGCTATGTGTGACAGAAAAGCCAAAAATCTGTGACTTTAAAAGACTTGTCAAAGAAAAAAAGAGCAGCAAGGCCTCCATCACGGTGCAGCGTGACACAAAGTGCTTGACATTATGAGATTTTGCAAGATTATAATAATGCAAACGTAAAGAATATTATATGACCTTTTCTAAGAGGATTTGCTAACTTTCTCCATAAAGGAAATCTCGCCAACAATCAAACATGCAGTAAAGGAATTTAACGTTGAAGAGGTTTTACTTGATCTTTTCATTATTTTCAGTTCAAGTTCTTGCTTTATCAGTCTTTTCTGTGCAAGCTGAGCTATTCCTAAGTAGATCTTTAAAGGGGCATATTGGAGCTCTGTTTTATGACTTGGGTTCTAACTATTGACTAAAGTGGTCGTAATTAACCGCGGCTGGGGGAGAACGAACAGACCGCAGAGTGATTGTGCCCGGTGGGGCCAAACAGTTCGCCTGTAAAATGGATCTTCCTGCTGGAGGTAAAAATTGTTCCAGAAGAGATGCAGAGATGAAGTGCTTCACTGATGTGGATTATTTCTCCTGACAACCTGAAACACTCCATGTCTTTATTTATGCTTTGAACACTGAGCCTTTTTTGTGCTTTAGAAAGTTCAGGAATTGTCATAAAATCTACTTCCTGTCACATTGAAGCTGGATCTAACAGCAAGCTAAAGGGAAAGCCCCAGCAGGTAAAAGTGTGTGTGGGTTTTCACCTGACTGTCTCACCAATCAAGAGTGAGGGGCTGTGGACAGGATTTGTAGAGTTCTGTTATCTTTATTCTCTTCGCCTTGATGATTTATTGACGACCTTTGAGTTGCTGGAGCTTTACCTACCTACCTCTTGATCACTCAAATCAGCTGCTTGGAATGTCTGTGCAGATTCTTTGGCGACACAATGTTGTGACCATTGGTACCTATCCGTTGGGTTCGCTTAGGTTACGCTTTGGTTTTTCACGCATTTGTCTTTCCCGAGTCCCAGTTAAACCACGTTTATGTAAGGGATGATGACCGATGAAGTGTGTATAATGAGAAATGAGCGCACGCCGTGGAAGCTTGAACCGTGGTTGCTGGTCACTTACAAAATAAATAAATATTCAAGCAGTTTTTAGTACTTTATTTTTGTTATTTTTGTGGTTTAGATTGCTTTTTTTTTTACCAAAATCAGACTATTTGTTACGTCCTGTGATGCTTAGCTGGCTGAGCCGGTACCGATATCAACTGCAGCGGCAAAGGAAAGCGTTAGAGATATGATCGTTGTCACGATAGGTTAAAAAAACCCCCCGAAAGTTCACCTCTTCCCAGTTGTTTTGGTCCGGATGATAAAGCAAAAGTTTGTTTTAAAGAAGCCAGCACAGTGATATAGAACATTGAAGCTGTGACTGGAATTTCTTTTTTTAGGTGCGCAGTACCACGTTTTAGTCCACACCAAGCAGCCAATCAGGATCGAGTATTCACCCAGACCATGGTATAAATTATGATCATCCACAACAGGACAGTTCTTTACAGTTCAAGGGTTTTTGTTGTCTGTTTTTCACAGCCTTTTCTTTTCTGGCTTCCAGGTTTGTCACATGTTAGCTTTGCGTTCTTTAGCTGAGTGTCGTCATGTTTCATGGAGACATGTCTGAGTTTAAGTCTCAGTCTCACGTGCAGTAAACTTTAGTCACAACTGACCTTACAGTAAGATGCAAACTGTCTGCAGGAAAAAAACAAAAAGACTGAGCCTATACAGCCAAAATGTTCATGCACATTTTTTCTATGGCCATATTGCAGGAAAAATCTTATACAACACATAAAGATAAGTAAGGGTGAGGTATGGGAGACGCAGGCATCTTTTAAGGATTTTCCCCTTAAAATCTTGTAAAGTGCACAAGGTTGCTGTTCATGTGAAAATTAGACATTCAGAGCGTAGTTTGAGTGAGCATCCCACTTATGACTTTCAAGTGCAGCGTTTTTGCACAGTCAGTAAGGAGCCAATACACACACCTCACTAACTGCTAGAATGTGGCGTAAGATCACCGTAAACAGCATCGATGGTACGTCACAAGTGATGGAAGCTAACCCTTACAGATTCTTCACTATAAACTTACCACACGCACAACAATGATAAGATTAATTTTCATGATGTTTGTTAGGGTGGCCGCACAAGTCTCAAGAGACCCCAGGATTTAGCCACTCCTCTCAACAAACTTCCACAGCCTTGGATGACCCAAAAACCTGCAGCACCTGTAGGGGTCAACCTCCCAAACTGCTCCAAGTGACTAAAACTTTAGGATGCTTCCTGAACCACAAATCCTCGCAACTTTTGCTGCTGCAGTCTCTCAAAATTGGATGACTCAACTTCACATTTTGTAGAGATTCCCCTGTGTGTGTGTGTGGTTTAAAAAAAAAAAAAAACTCTTTTTCACCCTTGTGCTATCTTAGATGACCCCACCCTTCCATTGACGTGTTCTCCCCACCATGACAAAGGTGGATAAAGGTGGAAAGATTTCATGTAATCCATGGACAACAGTGAAGATCACAAATCATTGAAGAAAAAAGGTTCAGAGCACTGTCTAGTGGGTCTAGATGAACCGATTTTTTATGTTAAAATGCCTAGGATAGCACAAGAGTTACAGGCCTAGCCTATGAGATATCTATGAGATGTTGATTTCAGCTTTATGGACTGTTCTTAAATGTGTTTGTTGACTTTTGCCTTATTTATGTTTGAATTGTAGTATTTGAATTTCTTGTTTCATTTTTTTCTGCACACCACAATGATCCTGCAGAAGTTTCATGGAGTTAAAATGCTTAATTAAAATATGTTTGCGGTTATAGAGCCTCTAGAGCTGCTTCTCTGCAAGACACCGCAGCAGAAGACATGACTGCAAGACTTTGGTATAGTGTCAACTTTGAAGTCCAAAACCACAACAACGTTGTTTAAAAAAATGATCAACAGTAACCACAATGTAAATGAATCCCAGCTTTATGCCAGTGTGCTTTTGCATTCAATTATGCACAGAGCATCCATGGTTGTAATCACACAGTAATGGTGCTGATTAGACATAACTAACACTGTTTCACTGCTGCTTTGTGTTCAACCAAATCACAAAAAAACAAAAAAAAAAGAAGCTACATTTTCATCCTTAAACCTAATATATACAATCTTGGACAGGACATCTAATAAAACACAATAAAATGTTTTTTTCAGACTGAATCAACTAAATAATGCATGCCAATGAACGTCAATTCAATTTTATTCATTTTTATTTATATAGCCCAATATTCTAACAAAACTCACTAGTTATTAGTAACCTGTGTCCTTTTTCAAAGATCTGTCCGTCCCTGTTAAAAAATGTCAATCAACTAGACTATTTGCTTCAGTTATTAGTTGTTATAATTACTAGGGCAACAGCATTACCCGAAAAAGAATTAAAAGAAAATGAAAAATAAGTAAAATAAAATAAAAATGTGGTGAATGTTTAGAACCAATTGTGGTCACTGAAGATAAAAAAAAAAACAGTGAAAGCAAAACATGTAATGGCTAAAATGTGTTGGATACATAAAATAATTGCAAAGTGATGACTTTAATCCAAGCAATGTGACTTAAAAAATAAGTGGCATTATATTTCCTTTGCTTAAAAATGAAATTCTCGTGGTTTTTATGAAGCAAAGGAAAGAGCTCAGAGGGTAAAGTTTAAACGATCTACGCAGGTGAAAATATGCTTTTTAATGTTTCATTTCTTAAAATCACCATTTTTTAAGGAATTAAACATTTTCTGTTTCATTTTCAATGAGCAGTGGTTTGCTATTTCATTTGCTAGAAAAGTGAGCAAAGCTAAAAGTGCAAGCACCCATCTCCACTTTTAAAACTGTTGGAAATTAACAGACTTTTGTGGTTAAAAATGTACAGAATATTTAGTTTTTCACTTAAAGCATTAACTAAAAATGAAAACTATCGAATACAGTACCCCTATCTTGGACAGTTATGTGAAAAGTACATTTTTAATCGATTATTTGCATTTTAGTATCTTTGTCAATGAACGTTTTCACTCATGCAGGTGGCGACTTGAACTTTAAGTCTATTTTCTTTGAAATGTTTTACCACTCATCCATCAGTCTATGAAATAGTCTTTTTTATTTAATATCTTCTTTATTATTATTTAAAAGAAAATACATATATATATATTATTTACATCACCCTAAAATGGTATTAAGTAAATTCAGTTCTTTTATGAATAGGTTCAAAGGAAGATGAATTTAAATAAACCTGCGTGTTGAACAAAGCATAATTATACCACGCTATTCAACAAAATATCAATTAAAAACATAACCACTGTTGACTCTTATGTCATAAACACTGCAGCTGTAAAAATGCAGCTTTGATGAGAATAGCCTTGACAGTAGGAAAGGAATGAGGGAGAACAGCGTAAAAAAAATCAAACTGTAAAGCTCTGATTGCTTGTGTCTCATTTGCATGTTCGATGAACCACAATGCAACATTTTATTTTGATTTTCTACATGAGTACACTCACAGCAAGTGTCAAGTTCTTTTACCCCACTTGAAAGGGGGAAAGCATCCACGGAGTTTTGAGCAGGACTTCACACACTATCCAGACATACTTTTCCGTTTTTTCTGTTTATTCAATTTCTTGAGGTTTCCACAGTGATGGCAAGATGCTGGTTATAAATGTGTGGTGAAAAACCTAAACAAGACATAATATTTTCTCAATTTACCACAGTAAATACAACAATAAATATATAACATTAATCAGATAAATTCATGACTCCATAATTAATTAGATTTACACATTTGATAGGTTAAAAGTTAACTTCATAATTTCGGGAATTCATTGAAAATACAACAATGCATATATTTCATAAATAGCAGTGCTTGAATAAATGACAATAAATGGAATAAATGACAAACGGTAGACTAAACAAACATTTGCACTGACGCGACACCTGATGCGGAAGCGCGCAGACGGCGCTTAACGCACAGCGGATCACAATAACTATGCCCCGTAATATGATCAAATCTTACCGGCTGCCTCCGTGGGTTCGATGCCTTTAACTAGATTTTTAGATGAGTTTATTAAGATGGATCGCAAGTTTGGCGATCGCTCTCGAGCTCTGCTTGATCTGGCGCTACGCATGCACTTCATTCAAAATTGCTCCTGGTGCGCACAGCTGGACCTTGATTAATACCGCGCCCACTACAGACTTAAACTTTCCTTTTCCTCTCTTTAATTTTTTAACTACTTTAAAATTAATTTTCTCTCAAATTTAACAGAATGTACCTTTATGCATTTTTACTTTAGATTTTTATTTGATTTTTTTCTTTGTGTTTTTTTTTTCTCTGTTTTTATTTACTTTTAATATAAAATCACTTGAAGCATCAGCTTCCTCAAGTTTGACCTAACAGCAAGAGTCAAACACACAGAGACACAGTTGTGATTTAACTTCCACTCAGCTTTAGGCAACGTCTTTTCTTGTTTTCATTTGATTTTAATTAGCCTGGGAGTTTCCTACGCCTCAGAGTTGGCATAGAACAACAGAGGAAAACGCTTTGCTCTGGTTTTCACGTATTTATTTAGATCAAAAGTAGACTGTACCTCAGCATCATTTGATTAATGTTTCATTGCCTTGTTTAATTGCCCCAACTGAAATGTCTTGGTTTTTTCACAAAATACGGAGAAGTCATTCAGAGTTTGTTCAAGAGTTTCACAGTTAAACCTGCCTGTTTCTTAAAAAAAAATCTGTTGGGTTTCCTGTCGTTTCCCTGTATCTCTGCCTTTTCTCCCTCTCCCTTCTTACTCTGTTGATGCAGGGGCTGGGTGGAGACTTGGGTGTTCTTTGTTTGATCAAGATGCCCCTCCATAATCAGGAGTAGAGAAGGCCAACTCAGTCACTTACCTGCTGCCACCGTACCCGTGATCTACACGAGTTCGTCTGTGGTGTCTCCGTTGCGTTGACACAAAACATTCATTGATCAGTGGGAATGTTTAAATCACCATCGTGGTGTCTACGTCTGATGTCCGTCTCCCCGCAGCGCAACACAAGCTCTTATAAGAAGTTCGGAAGAAACAAAGTTTTGTTTGAGAGAAATTACAAAAAATCTGAACCAAATTAATTTTTTTTTTCTCTAGGGGTAAAGCTCAAGTGTTTGTCTGATAAGAACCTCCAGAGAAATCCACTGATTCTGCAGAGGAGCACCGAGAGAGCAAGTTAATATCTGCAAAAATCAAAGCACTTACTGACTGGCTGTATGCTATCATCATAAAAGCCCAAAGTTTAAAAGATCTGTTTTTATTAGAAAATATTCAGTTATGGAAAATAACACTAAAGTACTAAACACATATCAAAGCAATAACCGGGAAGCAGACTGCTATCTTCCTCTGTGGGCTGTTGACATGATGGCAACATATTTTGGATATTTTCTCCTGTTTGCGGGGGTCTGCTGAGGAGTGTCATTTAAAATCATTCCAGGGGTCATCACTGGCAATATCTGTTGCAGCTCTGCTATCTTGGTAATAACTTAAGTGAAAATTAGAATGCAAATTACATTCAGTATCTAGTCTATTTTTCCCTATCATGCAAGGCTCTCTCATTCTTTAGGATCATATCTTTGCCAAAGTTCCATTTCAATAATTTCACAGTATAATCAGTTTTGTTTGTTTTTTCATGCATTTCCATTGGTTTCACCAACATAACCCTCAGAGATTAGGTTGTAAAAGCCTTGCACTTTTGTTTTTTTTCTCATATTAATCACTAGAAAATTTTAAAACATTGTCATCAATTGATTTAAATATTTGAAATGTAACATATTTTCTCTGTATATTTCTGGACTGAGGTTTTAGAGGAGTTCTCAGAAATCCGTGAATGGATCAAAATACCACTGTAGAGTTGTCTTCTCGTCAAGAATTAACATTATAATACACATAAAAGCTAATAATTTTGATGTTGCATGATGTAGGCCCTTAAAAAACGCACAAGTCTCATTAAGCTAGTTGGCACTTTAGCAGAACATTCCTGCATGTGGCATCTGGGCTGCTTGACCTCCTAAAAATGATGATTTCTGATTGTTGCAAAAGCGTTTTGGCACAGGGGGATTTCAAGTGAAGACACATTTGTAAAAAGTGTAACCGCTCAAAACAGAGGAAAAGGGTTTTTCTATCAAATTTTCATTTTTTTTATTCCCATTTTTCTTATTTGTATGCTCTGATCTTTAATATTATGTATTTCTAAGATTATAGTGCATATTGCTTCATTGTACTTGGGTATGTCTTTTTCTCATGTTTGATTTTTTTAACATGTTCTTGCAGTATTTCTCTGATAATAGAGGAAACAATTAAACATAATTAATCATAAAGTTGAATTTCTGAGTATGTCCTTATTCAAATTACTGTAAATCTGGAACAGTAAAAAAAGAATCAGTTTGAATAAGATCGTATTGATGACATAGAAAAAACGTTTGGTGGGCCACAAGCTCCCTACTCTGCTTCATCCCGATGCATCCACTATAGTAGACGAATAGATCCATGTAGGTCTTTGTTTGCCTCATCTGTGTTATGATAAGATGCACCAAAGAAAGACCCGGCCATGGATTTATAAGCAAGCTGAACCCCCAACACACATCAATCATGGAGTCTCTTTGAGTGAAAGCATGAGATGCATACCCTTCAATATTACATTTCCAAGAATACATTTGGTGGCATCCGGGCAGAATAAGCACAGTCTGTACATCAGTATTCAATGATTAGCAATGATTGGTGGATGCATGAATACAGCAATAAAAAAAACTCTCATTAAAACCAACATTATAAGGAAAAACCAGCACACTGCAGTGTTTATATTGATAGAATAGAAAGAGCATATGGTCAAACAGCCGACAGAATCCTATTTATTGATATTATGTCATGTATTTGTGATGTTTTCTGAATTAGTATGTATATTTATAATATATGTAAACTGTGTCAGCAAGGTTTTTCCCAGACAAAGCTCTTAAAGCAGACTGGAGCTTCAAAATGTGCTTTTGAAGAACACAAACACTGACAACAGTGACGATTGTGTATGAAGACGTTGGCAAAGGTAACTTTGTGCAGCAGATAAAATACACATCATAGTTATACCTTTCCACACCAGAGGATTTCCAACAGAGCAGAGCAGAACTGGCAGAAACCATGGGACCCAGGTACAACCTTCTATTGTCCGGAGAAGCGTGGCCAGAAATGATCCTAATATAACAGTTGGTGCCAAAAAACCATACCACTGTCGTGGATGCAGAAAATGGACAGCAGATTGGAAATATTTTACCAAAGTAGTAGACCTTTTGTTTTGTTTTTTGTCATGCTAGTAAGCATGACTATCTGCAGGCTACATGGTGGAGGTTTGCGGCTACGTTTCTGCAAATGGAGTTGGAGATTTTCTCAGGATTAATGGTGTTCTCAATGCTGAGAAATACAGGCAGACACGTAACCAGCATGCAAAACCATCAGGCAGGCATATAAACTCTATTCTGCAAAAGTACCCCAAACATACAGGCAACGTCATTAAGAACTATCTTCCGGGTAAAGAACAACAGGAAGTACAGGAAGTGATGGCGTGACCACCACAGAACCTTTTATCTCACCAGGATTTCTCTTTTGTTCTTTGAGTGCATTTTGTTTGGTGTAAACTAGGCCTGCACAATATACCGCAAATTTATCGTTATCGCAATATCCAGCTCTGCAATATGCATATCGCAAAAGACGGCGAATATCGCAATAAATCGCAAACCCAAAATGTGTTAAAACAATCTTCTAGCAGCTTGAAGCATTTAAAGACTCAAATAAATCCCTTTATGCTTTGACCAACCAGATGGAGGCCTATTATGTTAGATGTTTGTCCCCCATGTCGATGAGGGTCATTTGGAGTATAATTTTTAAACTGTTGCAATGAAATGGGAATGATGTTTTTGTTTATTTTTCTAGTTGTTTATTTACCGCAAATTTATCGTTATCGCATTATTGATCACTAATATCGCATATCGCAAGTTTTCCTCGTATCGTGCAGCCCAAGTGAAAACCAAAAGTTACACTTCCAGTTTTGGAAGTATTCTTAATTCACAGCTTTTTTTCACAGTTGACTAATGTTCTTAAACTGTACTGTATGTCAGTGTTTTTCAACCTTTTTTGAGCCACGGCACACTTTAACCTTGACAAAATCCCGTGGCACACCAGCATCCAAAAATTTAAAAAAGAAAGGAGAAACTCAGAGTCTGTAATGATCTACAGCCCCTCCACAATCTCACATGCATTTTTGAGAAAATTGTGGCAGAAAAAGCTGGAAGCTGCAGCTTTTTTTTTCTAAAAGATGTAATAAAAGTCAAGTTAGAAGATTTAAAAACTGTTTGATGTGTGTTTGTTGTGGTTTCAAGACGTTTAACAGAGAAGACTCATTGTGCGCTGAGACACTGTCACTTTAACCCAATGCATCATGGGAGATGTGGTGCGAACAGCCGCCGAACGCAAACAAGCTGGCCTCTCTGAGCTTCATGGTTTTGTTCACTTGTTCCACGGTCTGACTTCTGATTCTGTGGAAAGAGAATCAAACAAACACAAAGAAAAAAGTATTTTACAATCTTTCATATTCCTAACTACTCTTTTCTTTTATCAGGGCCTGTTTGGATGAACAGAGAGCTGAAATCCTGGAGATGGTGAATGTGTTTAGATCAGTTAATTAATGAGGGCAATTTCCCACGGCACACCTGACCATCTCCCACGGCACACTGGTGCGCCGCGGCACACTGGTTGAAAAACACTGCTGTATGTCTTTACATCAGGCACTGTTCTTTGAAATTGTCTCACCTGGTCACAGAAACCTTTGTGAAATCTTGCGAGTTTCAAGTTTCATTTTGAATATTCACATTCAATTCATTTGGGTTATATTGTGATTAGCAATTTCACATTTCCTCCATGAGCTGAACCATCCAAGCTCAACTTTAAAAATTCATGCAGTGTACCCTGCAACCCGGCCCCCCTCCCCATCACCCATAACTGGACTTTTGGTTTTGATTTTCTTAACCCAACATTTTCATTTCTTTTCTGAACTTTCTGACACTTTTCTGACACTTTTTTTAGGAGTGAAATACTTTCTACTTTCAATGTCCATGCCTTTATAACTCTCTGTGATACAGTTGGAAGACTTTCTGTTTGAGTTGCATCAATAATCTTAGGGTTTAACCAAACTGTTCACAACATGTTGCCGTTCTTAATGTCTTTATTACTGAGCCTTGTTACAAGGTGTTTGAAAAAACATGTGGCACCATCCTCCAGTGCAGAGTGGCCGGTCTTCACATGGGCTGCAAAACTGCCTCAAACTTTTCTTGTTTTAGGTTCCATTTCTTTCTGGAGCTAATCTATTTGTCCAAGGTTTTTTTCAATTGGACAGCTAAGTGAAAATGGAACAAAATAAATTGATCTTTGATAAAGAATATACAGAAAACTTGTGTCACAATGCATAAAACATACACTTTAATTAAAAAAAATCTTTTTAGGTCGCTGCATTCACGGTTATGGCCAAGTGAAAGCTCATAAATCTGCAACATGTACATGTAAAATGTCTGTAGCTGCTAAAAAGGAAAATCTGAGTTTACCGTTAAAACAAGTTTAAACTGCCCATCTCTGCTTAAAATGCATTATGATCAGGAATCCAGTTAAATGCGTTGTCTCAGAAGCATGAATAAACTGGTTGTTTAGCAGTGTAACCTTGTTTCTGTCATTACCTTGGGAGAGTTTGAGGAAAGCAGAAAAAGCTCTGCCACCTTCCCACAAAAGTCACCATAGAAGCTGAGACAGCCTGGGTTTAAATTAAGATAAAGTGTCACACCTGAGCTCAGTGCTCTAGTTAAAACTTGCCTCGGGTCAGAGGCCACACCTGGACCATTCTTTCTCTGCCCCTCCTCTGTGTCACTTCTTCCACAGAGGTCAGTCCCAGAAGGCCCCCATGTCAGCGTTGGACCTGAGTCTGCCTCACACGGTCACCTTCACCCAGCATTTCTGGAGCCCTGCTGCTCAACATCAGTTTGATTTTTTTTGGGAGCCAAATTACACTTATTTTTTCCAAACAACAATGCTTTTATTGTCAAAACCTAATTTCTGAACTGATAAAGGTTCTTGTATTTAGCAAACCCATGACTGTATTATGGGATTACTACTTATAAAACTGTTTCTTCTTGCCACTCATGGTCCTGACCCGGTTTAAACAGGGATCAAGACACACAGGCAGTTCATTTGCGTGGTGTGATGAGTAAAGAGCAGGTTGGGTGAACATGAATCAACAATAAAATGAAATCCTAAGAAAATATATAAAACTGTGCAATCATCAAAAGAATAAACTCATAAAAATTGAGATATGTAAAAAACAGAAATGAGAGTTTTCAATACACTTTACGGATCGAGAAAATGCCTTTCATTTACCGACATCGTCTCTTAGTTCTGGTTTGCTTTTCCTCATTCTTGTGTTTTTCTGTGTATATTAGCTGTGGCTTCTCCTGGAGGGCTCCTCCCCTTCTCAGGGTGCTCTCCAATGATTGTCACACAGCTGCCTACACTTAACAACCCGTAGCTGTATCTGCACTCAGTGGTGGAGTGATGGTTTAGGATTGTTCATTGGTCTAGCCCTTCTTGTGCTATTTAGTCATGCTGGTTTTGAATTTTCTGTTGTTTCTGGATTTTTTCCACCCAAAGCAGCGCTTTTTTAGTAATTAAAGAGTCTTTGTTCCTCGCTCCAGCATGCTGTCTTGTCCTGCATCTGGGTGATCTCGATAACTATTGAGATTTACGCTCAATTCAAAATGCATGTTGCAGATTACAATTTAAGTTACAGTTCATTCTAGCTTTATGCTATTACATTTTAAGCTTTTATAGTTTAAAAATGCATCCCTGTGTTTTTTAGTTGAAGAGTGGATCACCTGACACAATAGGTCACAAGAAAAGATCTAACAGCACTATTTGACCTGATGATGATGACCAAAGGAAGCAGTACTCTGACCCTAAAGCTGGTCCCAGCAAAAGTTTATGGTCACATCATTTTTTTATTTATGAGCCAGAACCAATTCATTGATTGTTGTCCTTTTACTGTATATTTATCCAATTTGAACTCAGAAATCAGTACTTTGTTCTTTGTACACCAAAAAAACCCACCAAAACAACTATTGCATTTTAGAGCACATTCATAAGAAATTTAAACATTTTTTTTTAACAAGGGCACATTTTTGAGAAGATAATTGTGAAAGAGAGTCATTAGCCGCGTTTACATGGGCAAAAGTAATCGGAAAGAACGCCTGATCGGAAAGAAAATGCTTCATGTAAACGCGCCGTTCGGAATACTCTGCCCCGATCAGACTCATTCGGATCAGAATTTCTTTCCGATCGAAATAGGTGGGTTATACCGATCGTTTATCCGATCGTGGAGAATGTAAACGGTCATTCCGATCGTGTGTCACTGCTGCTCTGGGTTACGTCACGCATAGACGGTGTTTGGCTGTGAGAAAGCTTTGGAGCGCATACTATGGAGTGATATTTCTGCCACCACGTTGCACACAAAACTTTCTAAGTTGAACACAAAACTTTATAAGTTTTTTGCTAAAAAAAAATTTTTTTTGCTAAAAAAAAATTTTTTCTTTCTAAAACTTTTTTTCTTTCTAAAACTTTTTTTGCTTTCAAAACCGTTTTTTGCGTTTGCAAAACACTTTTTTTCGCGTGCGTTGTGTCAAATCTCGCTTTTGTCTTCTCTTTGATTTTGCTGACTACTTTGAGCGCGACTTAGCGTGATATGACTGCCACTGGCATCGCCAAGAAGAAATTCGCAAGCGTTGTGTGTCATCTCACTTTTTTTCTATCTTTGCTGAGTTAAGTTTCGTTTTGACGTCACCAAGCTGCCAAAACAGCTGCTGATTGGTCCAGATTCTAACCAATCAAGTGTCTCTGACGGTTATTGACGGATATTGACGGTACGCTGAGGCAGACATGGACTTTAGACTTTGTGTCGGTTCTGTTCGTACAGGGTTCTGCCGTTTTCAACGAGTCTGGCCCGTTTCTCTCAGAGTAAAACCCAGAAGGAGCTGCAAAGCAGCTAAAATCAAACAGAGTTTAATATTTATTCATGTCAGTGTAGTGATGAACGTGTTTAAAATGTCTGCAGCAGAAAAAAACATGTCCAAACTCCGACTACGTCCAGCAGGGAAGCAACACTTTTTAAGATTTGTATCTGAACTATTGTTTTATTTTAGTCAAAAATGGTTGAAATATTAAGAGAAAATAGCATTTTTTATGACTAATATTTTTTAACTTTGGACAAACGCTTACAAGTTCTAAAACATAAATGATAATAAAGGTCAAAAAATGCCTCTTCTGTGTTATATACATTGAGTTTACTGTGGTGAGGCATCATTCTTCTGCTTATTATTGCTGTTCATCTGATTCTAAACACATGTGCAGCATTAAATAATATGTGCTTTGAATATTTTATTGTTTTGTTTTAACAAACAGACCTTAAAGAAAATCTTCCTTTTCACTAATATTGTGCTCTGCAGGATTCACAGATCACACAGGTCTGTTGATTTAATGTCAGCAGATAAACATGACAGTTTCAGGAGATCCTCAGCCATAAATTCAAAAATTTGACTCAATAAAAATGAACTAATGCTAAAAAAAGAAAGTATGAATTATTGTTAAAATTATATTTAAAAAAAAATAAAAACGTCTTCATCCAAAAATACAAAAATGAGGGTAAAAAAAGCTGGTTCAGCCTAGGCAGCAGACACCATGTTAGATTCATATGGCAATGTGATTGGTTAGAATCTGGACCAATCAGCAGCTGTTTGATGGCAGCTTGGTGACGTCAAAACGAAACGTAACTCAGCAAAGATAGAAAAAAAGTGAGATGACACACAACGCTTGCGAATTTCTTTTTGGCGATGCCAATGGCAGTCATATCACGCTAAGTCGCGCTCAAAGTAGTCAGCAAAATCAAAGATAGGACAAAAGCGAGATTTGACACAACGTACGCGAAAAAATGTGTTTTGCAAACGCAAAAAAAGTTTTTGAAAGCAAAAAAAAGTTTTTGAAAGCAAAAAAAAGTTTTTGAAAGCAAAAAAATTTTTTTTTTAGCAAAAAACTTATAAAGTTTTGTGTTCAACTTAGAAAGTTTTGTGTGCAACGTGGTGGCAGAAATATCACTCCATAGCATACGGGACCGACCAGCTCTGCGGACGCCCCGTGAAAAGCGCCGCTCCGCTCTCGCCCCGCTGGCTCTCTCCCCTTTCTTTCACCCCTCACGAAGGAGATGCAGGGAAGGAGCGCTTCGTGCCCCCCGATGCTCACTCAGTCCACTGGCACCCGAGTGAACAGAGGAGCTGGATTAATAATTTTGTGTCTGGGGGGGGATGCTTTGTTACGAGTGCGTTTTGTTAAGTGTGGGAGAATTCAGACTGCGAGCCGTCCCGCCGCTCTGGGTTAGCGGCTGCAGGACTCAGGTGGAACCGTGTTCGAACAGAGCTCGGGCCGCTAGCTGACAGAGTGGCTTTGGGGCGGTCTGTGTGAACTTTTCAGAGCAGAAATAAATGTCGCGTGGTGTCACGTGGATTTGTGTTTCCAGTTGTGTCCCGACAAAATAAAGGCTGATGTTATTTCCATACATTTATGTGCAGCTAATATGCAGATTGCTGCGTTTCTCGCACGGTCCTGGATTTTGTGTCCATCAGGCTAATGTTGTTAGCCTGTCCTCAGCCTTTTCCAGCTCTGTTTCATTCACAAAACAGCACTGATCCCACGGATTAAATATAACGATGAGCGAACAGGCGCTTCATAATATTCATGACATTAATAAAAGCACGTTTGGAAGGTCGTCTCGTATTACGGAGCTGCTGCACATGCTGTCTGTCTGTGGCAGTGGTTTGTTGACAACGGGACCTAGTTCCGTTGTCAAGGTGATTTTACACTACTGCGCATGCCCAGATGATTCATTCCGAACGAAAGTGTGAGCCATGGGAACGTTTGTTCTAATCGGAAAAAGGTTTTCTGTGCCCATGTGCACGGGTGAATTTTAACCCGACCATTGATCCGATCAAGATATTCTGCCTATGTAACCGCGGCTATTGACTTAAATCTTACCCTTGGAGGCCTAAGTGTTGCATGGTTCAGAAAGATGACAATCTTCAAATATTGAGTCGCAGTGAAAGCCTCCTTCTAGTTCACCAGAGAAGCTATTGTTATGCATGACGCTTTTTATGCATAACGTCTTTGGGTTTCCGGGATTTTTGTGATGCTGAAGAAAAATTACTGCTATAAGCCCCAATGTAAAAAGTGGATTGAAAGCTGAGGGCTTACTCACACATATTGATGTGCTGTTACAATTATGCTTAAGTTTTAGCAGCTTCAGTCAAAGAAGCTGCTGACAAATATCTAGGTGAAGAAATGATTGAAAAACCTTATAAAGGCACCCCAACTGACCGCACTCTTTAAGAAAATGTTGCTAAGATGTGACAGTTTTTTTTTTCTTTTTTTCCAGCATTGCTCATCAAATGCAGCTGCTTGCTATTCAGGTGATGTTTTTAAATGACACACACTCCAAGGCATGCCAGTTTATTTTCTATTCTTTTATGTTGATTTCTTTGTATGTTTTGCAGAGAATTGGATGAAAGAATGCAAGAAATAAAAAAAGGAATAGAAAACAGCCAAACAGTATCAGATGTTGCTAAAATAATCCAGAGACAAAAAGAGAAGAGGGGGGACAACCAACCCCTCCAACTTGCTTTGACAATGACAATCCTACTTTAAGCAAACAAGAAGTCAGTAATTTACATACAAATTCCCACCAATATATCACAATTATCTTGATTATGTGCACAGTTTGGGCATTAAAAATATGACAACGGTGGACTTCATGGTGACTAAACCATACAAACACCTCCATCAATCTGTTGGTCTGGAGTGGAATGATGCTAAAGTGCATGAAAGGAAACAGATAAGTTGAAGTTTTAACAGGAAAGCAAACAGCAAGTTCTTATCTGTCAATGATCCCCGCAGTAACGCCCCCACCACCCACAAGCTTTCTCCGGAAAGCCCCGCAGAGAGGAAGCTGCTGCATATGCATGGCAGTCAATATGTTCGAACCTACCTCCTTGGCAGGTCATCCAGAGTCTCATCTACAAAAGGACGTTATGGCAGGCAAGAGGAGTCTAAATGTATCTTACAAAGTCACAGCCGATTAACCAGCTGCCAGGAAAACACTGTCAACACAGAAAAGAGGAGCGCTCCTCTGTGTGACTTTGCTCGTTTTGTCCTCACTGGCCAATGGAGCGGGGGATGTCTCCTCGCTCAGCCCGACATCGACGTTCATGGTTTCCGCTCAGGCAAACACATTTCCTCGCAGGGTGGAGGAGGTCTACCAGCAAGAGGCCTTTTTGGCAATTCTGGCACATTTCAAAATGTAAGCAATGAGATTTTTGTCTCAGTCAGTGAACTTATGCAAAAAGAAATTGAAGGCCATATGTATTCATGTGAACTTTAAACTTTAAATATATGATTTCTCCATTAATTTGTACCGTGAGCTTGCACTGGTGCAGACAACTTGCTGTTGCGGCTCGAGGGAAAGTATCTAAGAAATTAAAGTTCTTTTTTTTAATAGTCCTGTGGAGTTCTTCACACAAACAAAATCATTCATTGTTAATTAAACGTGATTTTTATGATGAATTTCTGGCAGAGATGCACCACAAACGGTAAAATCTACTTTTTTGGTTTGCTTTAAGTCCCTGCTGACGACACTACATCTGCTGCATTGAGGTGGTCCTATGTGAAACAGGATGTTTTATTTTGAAAGGAAGTCGACCACAACCCAAAAGGAGCCACAAAGTCATATTGCACCCTTTAAAACATTACAACATTGCCTTATTATTGTTACTATGATTAATATAAATGAATATTTTTGGTTGCATAAATAAACCACAGAGAAATTAGCCTTTTTTTGGAAGGATGACATCCTCTTGACAGAGGTGCCAAATGACTGTTTAACCCCTTGTGCTATCTTAGATGACCCTACCCTTACTTTGACATGTTCTCCCTACCATGACAAAGGTGGATAAAGGTGGAGAGGATTTTATGTCATCTAGACCCACTAGACAGTGCGCTGAAGGTTCAGCGCACTGTCTAGTGGGTCTAGATGACCCAACTCCCAATGTTAAAGTGCCTAGGATAGCACAAGGGTTACGTGTTGAAGGTTGCAGACCCCTCGTGTAGGCTTATTGAAATAAAGTGTTTCAAATATTTTATTTTATTTCATTGAAAGCCTGAAACTATTCATTTTCATCCCCTCAGGAGGAAAGATGTGATTGAGTGAGACAAAACTTGAAGAAAAAACTAACTTATAAGTCTGTCTGAATAAATCTTTCTCACAAATATTCCAACTTTAAATTCTATTGTCAGCCCATGTTTGCACCTTCTCCTCTCCACACATCTAGCTGCTCATACTAAATGAGAAGCCCTGTTCCTGGTGAACGCAGCAGGAGTCACCTGCCTCCATCGCTCCCTCCAACTCAGTTTTTTGCAATACTCCTCAGTGAGCTCAGCTCTCCCAGAGGCTATCTAGCTTTCAAATCCTCTACTACTGGTTCTACAACACCAAAATGACCTTCTGACTCCACTAAGGACAGCACATGTAACTCCTGCTTTTCCTGAGTTGAATTGAAAAGTTCACAACTTTAAAAAAAGTGGCTCCTGCTCCTCTCTCCTCCTCTTAGTAACCATTCCTCCCCGTATGTTCTTCTCCCACCTGTGTTCATGACATTTATGCTCCAGTTTAATTTCTCTCAGTCAGACATAACAATTATCTAAACACACCTATCACATTTCAAAACAGGAATTTGAATGCATGACAGACAATAAGGTTAAGCAGAGGCAGTAAGACTCTCTTCACGCTCGTAAAGATATGCAGTGCATGAAAATTCACATTTGACTGATAATTCAAATAAACGTTTGCTATTAATATTTCACTTTAAAAAAACACGTTGACATCCACCTGGAAAAGGCAAGAGGCAGATAAATCTCTGTTATCTGCAGCGCCGTTAAACAGGACACACAGACTGACAGTTTTATTAAATTGATCCTGATACCATTGCAGGAAATATCACAATAGAAAATCTCTGGATCTGCAGAAACAACATATGTAGCTTTATGAAGTAACTTGTGAGTAGCAGATTTAATATCTTCATAGTCTTGCCATTGTAATCAATTCATCAACCTTTAAACAATTTCATATTCAGGCATAATAAACCCTTAAGACAGAGTTGTGTTCTGAGTCTATTTTTTTTTTACTTCAAAGAACATAATTTTATCAGTAATCTTACACCAATTTGAGCTTTATCACAATTTAAACAAGAAAATAGAAAATAAATAGAAGTAATAAAATAAAATAAATAAATAAACAACAGTAGGCATCAGAAATGTTTTTGACAAACGCCTTAGTTTTGGTGTAAAATCAGACTTTTTAAAATGAGAGTTGATGGAAAATTGCTAAGTTTTGAGAGGTCTAGGTGAGAACTGCAACATTTTTTGTTTGAGAGCCAAGCCAGCATGGCCAAGTGGGCCCCCTATTGGTTTAAAAGTGGGCAGAAAATGTGGGATGAAAATGAGTTTGTCCACAGTTTCCATGTTGGCCTCGCCCATGTTTGCCCACATTGGGATAAATGGGCACTCAGTAGCCTGGCTCGCTACGCTAGCTAGCTGCCCGGTGGACAGCGTAGAGCTCCGCTGTTTCCATAAAATTTGAAATAGAAAGGTGGGAGATGGTTCACACCTATTTATTTAAAAAATAATAATAATAGAAAAGGGGATTCAGAGAATTTTTTTTATTTTTTTATTACTACAGAAGAGGATTGGAAAGTGCAAGAAGGTTGGAAAAGGTGGAGGACAGTTTCAGGGGCGAATTTATGACAAGCGTGTCATCAAGAATGAAAGGAAAGGTGTAGAAGAATGTGGTGAGTGCTGCCATGTCGTTTGTTCAAAGACTGATGCAGAGACAGGTGGCAGAGCTATAGGTAGCAGGGAAAAGGATGTTGAGGTTCTCTTTGGGATTGACCAGGATGGATAGGATCAAGAATGAATCCATCATGCTAGATGATATGGAGATAAATGCAGGGAAGCAGATTGAGATAGTTTGGATGCGTTGCAGAGAAGATGTTGGTAAAAGCTTTCAGGAAAGAGGCCTAGAGGAAGACCAAGATGAGGTTTTTGATGTCGTCAAGGTCAGTGTGAAGAAGGAGGATGAAGAGGATGGGTTAGATGGAGGCGAATGATTTGCTATTGTGGGAGCAGCAGAAGAAGATGCAAGATGGAAACGTAAAAAAACAACAAAAAAAAACCTTCATCTTTACAAGTAATTCAGCATTAGAAACTGAATTTCTTTTACCACAAATATTTGACTCTACTTTTAATCAGGACCTCAGTAAATAAATAAACATAACATGTCTTGTCATTTAAAACTGCAACAGATTAAAAAAACAGCTCTTTAGGACCAGAAAAGTCAGAGCTCATCTCGGATTGGTCCAGTTGATCGAGGAAATTCAAATTTTTAATGTGACAAATCAGAAATTAAAATTAGTTTTGAAGTGTTGGATTTAATGACCACCATGCTCAAGAAGAGAGGAACCATCTGGCTTGTTATCAGCTCACAGATCAGTAGAAAGCGTCTGTGATGGCACGAGGTTTAATGCCGTGAATATTCTCAACAACTTCTGCAGTGACTCGCTTAGAAACTATCCTGATTTTAAGAAAGAAGTTAGCTATTTCTAGTAAAGCGGAGCAAGAAAAACGAATTTAACAGCACAAAAGCAAAGTAGGAGTTAGTACAATAAAGTAAATACTTGTGACTATTATTGTAAGCAGTGCACTGACTTGCTAAGATGAATGCTTATTGTTGGTAAGGTCATCTTTGTCTTTCAGTCTTCAGAAAGCAAAAGGACTGACGACTTACTTTTCAATCATGTGGACAATTAGGTAAAGTTGACATCTGTCATCAGATCCCTGCAGGACCTTCCGGACATCTGTACAGTTGGTGTTGGTTTTGGAGCTTTTATATGTATGTGGATTTAATTGTTGCACCATGGACCACAGCTAAATGCTAAAACGTAATTCTTATGGCGAAAAACTGATTCTAAAGCCCCAACCAATGTATTAAAAAAAATGGATGAGAGTGAGTTAGTTGTGGTAGATACAATAGGAGAAAAAACATGGCAGACACGGGTATGGGTAGACAAAACGTGTGGTACTACATGTGCAGAAACTACATATATCTCCATATAATAAGCAGATAAAGTGACGACACACTAAATTAGAAGATATCCAACTTTGACAAGAGTTTTTTTCTGGTTCATTGAAGCCGCAGAAGAGATTCTTGAAAGTCCAAGGTGTTAAAAACCTCATAAAAGTCAAGATTCACAATGGACTCTACAGCAGCAGAATTATTCTACATTAATTCTGCAATCCTACATTAATATATTTTTCAAATCTAATAAAACTACCTTGGAGACATTCTCTCAGAGAATCTACTGCAGAAATCCACAAGTTCATTCCAGCCATCCAACTAAAGTCATGTCTACCAGCATCTCCAAACAACACTTTATTGTGGCATTTTGTCTGACGCCTCCTCCGTTCTCTGCTTTAAGTAACACACACCACTTGACAGCATTGCAAATGATATGTTGATGAGGGGCTCACTCTCCCTGTCAGCCCCCTGTTGGTTTTAAAGTGTGAAATGAACAGTCTGTCTAGGTGTGGTAGCAGCTACCATAACAGCCTGAGGCCCCCACCTCATACCCTTTTCCTTCATGTTAATTCTTTTGCAGCGGCACGCTTGAATGGACGAACACCACGCTCGTTGAAGTGACGTGAGAAGCCACCTACCAGAAATACTGTCACCTCCACCGCTTTACCTTCTTTCTCTTCAATCCCCATGAGCTGCCGAGGTGACAGGCTATAAATCCCCACAGACATGGGTGCAGGGGTTTCAGGGGGGGGGGGGGAGTGAAGAGGATAGGCATGGGGGGGCGATGGTAGGCGCAACACAAACCCGAAGGATATTTTACCTCATGCATAAAAAGCTGTTTCCCCCACTCCGACAACGTCTCCCTCTGGGATTCTAGCACCAACTCTCTGCATGCAAAGCAGCCTCTCTCTCTTTTCCCCCCCACTTTCTCTCGATCTTGCACGCTGTCTGAGCAAATGGGGGACGGATCTGCGGGAACTTTATGGCACAGGATGAAAGCCGAGAAGCTGCGTCTCATGGAATTTGCCACCGTCCCTATCATCCAGATGATCCTAAATTCCAATTACCCTCCTCAGCTCTGCAGGGATCGGCCTGTCACTCACGCTGCAGCCCGTGTGTGTCGGGCATTCAGGACTTTTTTCTGCTGGATCAATCAAAAGTTACCATATTGTAGTGTTGGACAGCAGGGGCAATGCTACAAGCACTTTTGAAGGATCTCAAAATGTTAATTTTGATCAATAAAAACAAACTGTAAATCTTTTGCTTGTTAAATTGTCTTACCACACAGGGCAGCCATTACCAGGAGAAATCCAGTCACTATGAGCTTGGAAAATAAGGTTTTTTATGTAGAAATGTTGATACAGCCTCAAAACCTCAAATTCCTGCTGGTGATGGATATTATTTAATTTTTTTTTTTTTTCCAAGGGCATTTACAAATGTGATTAACTCTACTTTAAAGGAATTTTTTAAATGTTTTTTTTTTTTAATTCCAAGTCTTCCATTAAATGTTGCAGTTTCATTAAAGTTTCTTCTTGTTTCTCCCTTTTTTTATTTTTAATAAAATCCACTTGGTAGGTCAGCCCTTATTTAACAAGCTTATCTGGAGCGGTAAAGGTTACCGCTCAGAATGTCAGCCTCAGGCTAATTACTATATCTGACCTGTGAATCCTCATACAGTAAATTTGGAGAAGTGAAATGTGGCTTCATTATATACATTTATATACTTTTCCTTTTAGACTGGACTTCACAGTAGTTTTATTTTAACATTCACATTGTGTAAAGTGCTTTCCAATGACATTATACTTAGCAAAAATCTGCTTTTCTACGCTTAAGCTTTGGTAGGACGTGAGACACCCGTTTTTATCGTCTTTCTTGACAGTTTTTCCACTCTGGTGCTCTATGGAGCTTTTAAAAAAGGCAAATTCATGATTGCAAATTAAACACCAATTAAACATTTCTATTCCTTTCCGTCTGTTTTCAGGCTGAATGGGTTTTACTGAAGGTGACAAAAGTGAACCTTTGGAACTTGCTCTGTACTGGTGCTGTTGGATTTGTTGATCATCTTCTTTGTGAAGGAATGAAACACTACTAACAATTAATTAGTCACAAACAGATATTTTTCTGTAAAAATTAACAGTTCCTTTCATAATTTAACTTTAATTGTAAAGCACTTTTCCCGCTGAAAAGCGCCTCAGAGTGGTTTGCATTTTACAATAAATTATAGCAATTAAAATCGCGATTATAATAAAAATAAAATTTGATTTCCAAGGTCCTACAAGTGACTGTCCTTGTGTAAATATCTGATTCCACTATTGTGCACACATGATCCAGCAGTTGAAAATGGACTAAATGCACCAGTGTTCAAGATTTGACTGATCTTCCACATGAATTGAAAATTGCACGTCATAGAATGTTTGGAAGACCAAATTAAGACATTTAAATTTTCGCTAAATTATTTAAATATCTGCCTGATTCTGATTGAAGTCTCAAAACATCTCCTTCAAAGAGTGCGGTGTAATCCACAGAGAACTCAGAAAAGGTGAGCATGTGATCTAAAAAAATATATCCTGACACATTTGAACACCTGCAGCCTAAAAACAGCTTTAACCCTAAATTTAAAGGCTTTTGCTCCATCCTGTGATGTAAATGTTATAGAAAAAAAAATAAAATAAAAGCCACAGCAGTGACATTTCGTTATGTGAGCTTATGTTAGGCTGGCCCGCATTATCTGTCCCTTATCTCCCTTTCAACCAGTTTTTTATGCTTCAAACAGCACTGCCCTATCGGTCATTCTTGTGTGCAGATGCTACCCAGATCCCTCTATGTATTGCCATTTCGTCTTTATAGCCAGCCAGCTTATCCGCCACTGATGGAATTGTTAAAAAGCAGATATGAGCAGAATCTAGGAGGACCAGCCTTTGTCAACACACACATTTCTATCAGATGAGAGCATGATGATAAGAATCTGAGTAACGCCTGCAGGTCGTGTCCTTTTTTGCATAACAATCTCTGGCTGTGTGCCTGACGGAAAAACACTTTTGAGGCAGGAGAGAAGGGGTTTCTGAAAAGAGTTGTGATAAATATGTATAAGGCGTGTGCTTCTCTTTGGCAAACCTGAATGATCAATATTGCACAGCATTCTCTTTCAAACAGACAAATCAAGGTCTTGTTTGCGATGTCTGGAGCTATTTACAGGCTTATAAGGTATTTGTGTGAGTTTTTGTGTGCACGCCCACTTGAGGTCAACAAATACGCATCAAAGCTCAGAGCAGAACTCTCAACTTAATTGGACAAAGTTGACAGAAATTCATTAAATGACACGAATTGTTTATTTATTTACTTTTTCCTGTTTTGTTTAAAACAGAGTATCTGGTGTTTAGGGTGCTCCATCAGTCCTTAAAAAATATTTGCAGGAGAAAATAATTTAATATGAACCAAATGCAATATGTTCCACACTAGAAGATGGAGCTTGAGCTCCATCGTTTACAGTCCTTCGCCAACCGTCACTTTTCTATCATTAACGCGATCAACGAGAATCCAATCATACTGTCGCAGAGAAAAGTTGCTTTGTGCCGTACGCTATATTTTATATTAGCAATGTGTTGCCTATTTGTAAAAAGCTGTGGCGCAAAGCCACATTTTTTCTGTGAATCAGATGATTCATGTTAAAATGAATTAGTATGTTTCTACCTAAATGAGGTGGTGGTGATGGACTTCTGGTTCCGGTCAAGGACTTCCGGCTCCATCTAATGATGTCTGGGTGCCATCTTGTTCTCTGCAGCCAGGTCCTCTTGAACAAGGTTGGGAGTTACAGGTTTTGTGAGTAAGCCAACGCTTCCAACATGGCTAATGTGTAGCATGTCACTGGTTCTAGAGTTACTGTGAACACGGTGAGCTTATTCATGTATGGCAGTGTTTTTTAACCAGTGTGCCGCGGCACACTAGTGTGCCATGGGAGATGGTCAGGTGTGCCGTGGGAAATTGCCCTCATTAACTGATCTAAAAACATTTTCCAATTTCAGGAAATCAGCTCTTTGTTCATCCAAACAGGCCCTGATAAAACACTGAGGAGTTAGGAAAATGAAAGATCATAAAATTATTTTTTCTTTGTGTTTATTTGATTCCATTAAAGACATTTTGATAAGAATGACAGTAACGCGATTTGGCTCCAGCAAAAGCTGTTTGCGGCAAAGTCCCGCCCCCCTTTAACTGTCTCCGCCAATCATTCTCTAAGGCTTAATCACATGTCATCAGTCTGACCAATCAGAAGTGGTTAAAGTCTTCACTTCCTTGTCCCGATTTACATCGTAAAGTTGCTCAGTTCTAACAAAATACCAGCCAAAGCTTGTCTTTAGTGGTGTAGCTTTCCACAGAATCCGGTATCAGACCGTGGAACAAGTGAACGAATAACTGAAGCTCAGAGACGCTAGCCTTTCTTCCCTTTTGCGGCAGTTATCACACTACATCTCCCATGATGCATTTGGTTAAAGGAACAGCGTCTTAGCGTACAATGAGTGTTGATCAATACAGACTGAGTTTTCTTTTTTTGGGATGCTGGTGTGCCGCGGGGCCTTTGTCAAGGTTAAAGTGTGCCGTGGCTCAAAAAAGGTTGAAAAACACTGATGTATGGAATAAGCCCACGAGTTTTATTTTTCACCACAAATATATACATTGAAACAACTAACAAAGGAAGTAGACAACAAATGAAAAGATCTACTAACATTTTGGTTTTATTCTAATACTCTGTGCACAACTGTCATTGTGAATGCTCATTACTTCCTGAGTTAATGCAGGGCTTTTTACAATGCCTACTTTACAGTTGTATTGCCTAATCATAATATATACTCTTACCAGCAGCTATTAGCAAAGCCTACCCACTGAAACACTGATTATCAAGTAATACAATTCAGATTTAGAGAATTAAGTTCAGCCTATTGGTCTGGCTCAGGAGTTATTTATATGGGCCCTTGGGGAAATGAATTGTCCACTTGTGAGCTTAAACATGCTTTTTTAGAACTTACTGTTTCACCACTACCAGGTGAAAGAGAAGAGTTTGAGTGGCTCCTTTGTGTAATCAGGTGAGTTACGATTAATTATATTAACACAAATATACAATACCCTATCAGTCAAAAAAATATGTAATACCAATTGTAATACCCTAAATGAATGACTCTTAAAAAGTAGTAATCTTTTTATGAAGTACCATGCGCTAATTGACCTTTGCTGTATGCCACATTACCACCTTTTGTTCTCAATCAGGTAACACTCAGAGATGTAAACAAATGGTGTTCATTTGATCAATAGGGACAGTTAGGTTAGGTGGGGCAGCTGGTATACTGAAAGTAGTAAACATTAATTTTGCTCCTCAGTCAACACTTTCCTGGCACTTTCTTTCTGGGGAGCATTTTGAAACATCTCTTGATGTTTGTTGGCTTTCTTCTGACTTTTCTGTTTGGAGCACAATCCAAGCTTGAACACAAAATATGCCAATAAATAATGACAGGATTCAGTGGTTGTACTAAAACACCTCTCAGGCATTGGCTCTAAAGCCAGTGGAACAGGGGAAACACCAATGTTTCCGGAACTACATTATTTTAGGCCCAATTCAGAAAAGTCTCAGGATGTTTGCTTTTTTGCTCATCAACTCTTGAAGCTTTTACAAATATTTAAGTTACATCCACAGGTGTATTTTTCTCAAAATGATACCTGAGCATACAACATTTATTATAATTATTATTTTAAATAGTGTTATGTGCAGAGTCTTCATCACACAAGGCCTCTTCTGGGCAATAGAGCCAACTGAAGGGGCTATAATGTCACCATGACATGGAGCCAACAGGTTCCTTCCATTTCCATTATAGCTGAGATGCATCAGGCAGGATGAAGTAGGAGTAATGAAAACTGACACAAACTGTTGCACTCACAAATGTAGTGGAAAAAAAAAAAGTTTAAATTTTAATTTGAACCCTATTCAGTTTCGCCTGAACTCCAACTAACCTGTTTTACTTCAAACAAGTAGCAAGAAAAACTAAAACTAGTGCTGCTAAACTTTTAAGACTTTTTAGTCATTCAAGTACTTCTTTAGCACTGACACCCCATACATCAAGACTTGGCCACATTTTTTTCTTCCAGGGGGCCATATTGACTCAGCAGAAGTAATCGAAGGGCCACACATTAAACTGAACCACAACAACCAACAAGGTGCTGCATTGTGATAAACTACATTAATTTAGAATAGGCGGTTTGTTGTAGCGTACTCCTGGGTTAAATTGAAAACATTAATTACGTAATCACAATGGATGAAGTTTAGAGGTTTAAATTAATGGATGTCGTCTGATTGCTTCTAATGCAACCCTTGGTTCTGAAAATGTTAAATAACAAGAAAAACATGATGCAATGATATTTCTTTTAAGTTTCATCAAACCATAGTGAGCCGAGTAATGATATAACAATGTTAAAGATTAAATCTTAAATTTAACTCATCTCATATTATTCCAGAAGCATTTGCATTAAAAAAGAAGAAAACTGACAAAGGAAATAGTATCATCAAGAAACCCACAAAGGAATAATCCCCCAAACTCATCCAGTTCCTTTGTAAACAGGATAGTGAAATTCTTATATATTAAAACAGACAGACTTGTAGTTTTAGGCAAGGTTCTTCAAAAAACAGACCATGTTTATAAAGTAAAATGTATGAATTTTTGTTTGTTCTAAAACTTTGACAAAGGATAGCATTGACATTATTTTAAAAACACAAATAAATAAATAACTGAAAGTTCTGCTTTTGTCTCAAATGTAAGGCTTTGGGCTGTTTATTGGCTCCCTGACATTACCACCAAAAAGGCACAGCTGCCTCCTGAGATATTCCACACATGACATTTATCCAGGGGAGGGCAGTGACAGATGCTTCAAAGCAGCTTTGTGGTACAGCCAAGCAAAGCCCATCATCACATTAGATAAAACAGGAGACAATATTTTTAACCTGTGTGCCATTGCGCTTTCAGAAAAGCACATAAGCCAGCACTTATGTTTTGCCAGCAGTCTGCAGAAAGCAACAGAGGTGAGCAGGAACTATGGGGTCACTCATTTACATTTACTTTAGTAACTTTTTGTATAATCTGTACCACTCAGGCTAGTGTTGCTGCATCATGTTTTTTTTTGTTTGTTTTGTTTCTTAAGTAGATTTTTGGTGATAAAACAGTACTCTTGCTTAGCTACAATGTGCTGTGTACATCATTACTTTTTTTGCAGCCTTTGTTCCATTTAAAGTAAAGATGCAAAATGATATTTGCATAGTGTCCGTGTTGATGCATTAGTATATAAATGGGTAAATCAGCCACATTTTCAGATTTCTCCTCACCTATAATTGTACTTCGTCTTTGACTAGTTGATTTCTTCAAACCAAGCTGCTTACCTATTGCAGATTCCGTCTTCCCAGGGGATCATTTTTATCCAGAAACGTAACATCGCAGGTCATAATGCAATGTTAACATGATCTCGAAGCATAAAGTAATATTGGTCATAGAAGCTCCATGGGGTCTCTACTAATAAACATCTCAGGTCTGTATGGATACATATACAAGAAACCAGATAATTGAAGAACAAAAGGAAAAAAAAACATGTTTTTTAAACCTCTCCAGCTTAAAACAAATCAGATTTACATAACATTACATTAGTTATTCTGAAAGTGCTTCAAAGACTATTCAAAGTCAAACTATTAAAAGTTAAAATGAAAAGAATAAAAATCCTTTTCACATGACATTAGGGTTTCTATGGTGGCAGGAAATGACATCACCAAGTAAAGGCATTTTTCAAAAACAGGCAAATGGGCCCCCGAATATATATATAAATTTTTAGCTGTGGTGTTTAAACAGCTTCCAACTAGATAATAAAATACTTTGTTTAGATACCCTTTGTTGACAATGAGAGCAGTCAAAATTTTTTATAGCCCTTCACAAACTGTTGCTGGTATTTTTGGCCCATTCCTCCATGCAGATCTCCTCTAGAGCAGTGATGTGTTGGGGCTGTCACCGGGCAACACAGACTTTCAACTCCCTCCAAAGATTATTTTTGGGGTTGAGATCTGGAGACTGGCAATGCCACTCCAGGACCTTGAAATGCTTCTTGAAAACTTCTTCATTACCCGGGGCAGTGTCTTTGGGATCGTTGTCATGCTGAATAACCCATTTCATCTTCAATGCCCTTGCTGATGGAAGGATTTTCACTCAAAATCTGATGATACACTGCCCCATTCATTCTTTTCTTTACAGTCATCCTGGTCCCTTTGCTGAAAAACAGCCCGAAGCATGATGCTTCCACCCACATGCTTTACAATAGATATTCTTCGGATGCAAATCAGCATTTTTTCTCTTCTAAACATGACAAGCAGAGTTCTTGCCAAAACGTTCTATGCTGGTTTCATCTGACCATAGAACATTCTCCAAATCCTCTTCTGGATTATCTAAATGTTGTCTAGCAAACTTTAGACGGGCCTGCACATGTACTGGCTTTAGCAGGGGGCCACGTCTGGCACTGCAGGATTAGAGTCCCTGGTGGTGTAGTGTGTTACTGATGGTAGCCTTTGTTACTTTGGTCCCAGCTCTCTGCTGGCCATTAACTAGGTCCCCCCGTGTGGTTCTGGGATTTTTGCTCACCGTTCTTGTGATCATTGTGGGCGGCCGTGGTGCAGGGGTAGGGCGGTCGACCCATGATCGTAAGATTGAAAGTTTGAGTCCCGCCTTCCTAGGGATGGGTATCGTTAAGGTTTTAACGATACTACTACTCTTATCGATACTGCTTATCGATCCGGTACTCTTATCGGTACTCTTATCGATACTTTTTGAGGACGAAAAAAAATAAATAAATAACAAATTAAGAACATTTAGTTTTTTATTTCCTCACTATGCAACAACATTGTTTTTTTAACAAAACATTTTACTTTATACATGAGAATGTTCCAGACAGGATTTTTATTTAATTATTTAATCTAATTGTTTTTATTATTTATGAGTGTGATGTTTCATTTGATCTTTTGTCCATTTTCCACAACCTTGAATAGACTTTTTTTGTCTGTCAAACAACAGAGTTAAGTTAAGTTAAATGATGGAAACAAATTCACTTTGATGCAGACTCCTATTTTGCCAACTCCATTTATTTTTCTTTAAATCCAGTAAACCCAATAAATTATATTAATTTCACGGATGACAACTATCATTAGTTATTAATTATTATTAAGTTTTAGGAAGCAGCTGATAGTTTGTCGCGGGTCTGGAATCATAAGCGGTGAGTCTAAGCCCCGCCTCTCTACCTGTTTGTTGTATGCTCCGCGTGCAACGCCCCCCCCCTCCCCCCCTCCCGCTGCCCCAGCCTGTTCTGCACAAACAGCGCAACATACGGTCATCGTAGTAGGAAGGTGACAGCATGGTAGGCAAACTTAATAATTTTTACGCAGAAACGTTAGTTCTTAGTTTAGGGCGCTCACGTGTCCCCTACAAGATCGCCACTGACTGTGTGTGCGCTGCCTTGTCTTGTGTGTGCGCGCGCGGCGCGTACTGATTGAAAAACAGCCCCGCCCCCCATGCACACAAATAGACAGACAGAGCTCTCCGCTTCAACGAGAATACCGAAATTAATATCATCATTAATTAACGGAAAATTGACTGACTTGGTGAGTTAAATATGGCAGATGACGCTTATATTTTGTGGGACACAAAAAAGAAAAAGAAAAAAAGTAACTTCTCCAGTACCGATAGCAGAACCGTTCAGGTCAGATCTTAACGATACTGCGGTCTTGAAGAATGCGGCCCCGGGGCTGGTTCAATACCGGGGCACGGTACCCATCCCTACGCCTTTCACACCCATGAGTCGAAGTGTCCTTGGGCAAGACACTGAACCCCACCTTGCCTCTGGTGGGAGGTTCACGCCAGTGTTCGGCAGCGGAGCCACCACCAGTGTGTGAATTTGTGTGTGACTGGGTAAATAGGTCTGTGACTGTAAAGCGCTTTGGGCCTTGTAGGTAGAAAAGCATAAGTATAAGCATAAGTATATGCCATTTGCCATTGTGACCCCGCGGGGTGAGATCGTGTGGAGAGCCCCAGATGAAGGGAGATCATCAGTATGTCTTCCATTTCCTAATAATCGCTCCCATAGTTGATTTCTTCAAACCAAGCTGCTTACCTGTTCCAGATTCAGTCTTCCCAGCCTGGTGCAGGTCAACAGTGTTGTTTCTGGTGTCCTTAGACAGCTCTTTGGTCTTGGCCATAGTGGAGTTGGGAGTGTGACTGTTAGAGGTTGTGGAAAGGTATCTTTTATATAGATAGCCAGTTCAAACAGGTGTCATTCATACAGGTAACCAGTGGAGGACAGAGGATCCTCTACAGAAGAAGTTACAGGTCTGTGAGAGCCAGAAATCTAGCTTGTTTGGATGTGACCAAATACTATTTTCCACTATAATTTGCAAATACACTCTTTGAGAATCAGACAATGTTATTTTCTAGATTTTTTTTTTTCTTTTCATTTTGCTTCTCATAGTTGTGGTATACCTATGAGGACAATTACAGGCCTCTCTGATGTTTTTAAGTGGGATAAATTGCACAGTTGGTGGCTGACTAAATTTTGCCCCTTTGTACCTCTCAAGCATGACACAGACAAATTTGATTTTTGTTTATTATTATTGCTAAGAAACATTTTCTACTTTAAACATATTTGAAAAAAAAGAAAAAAAAAGAAGCGTACCTGGAGGCCATTCATAGACGGTTATATTTTTTAAGTTCAGCTAATGGTGTGATCACTTATGGTAGCACTCCCTGGTTAGACTTGTTAGGTACTGACACACTCACAGATCGAAAGTGTCCTCTTTGTAATCTTTGTTCCCTGCAGATGACAAACTCGGGAAGCCTTGAGACTCTGCCTGTTTTTGGTCTTCATCCAAGAATCTCTTTGCAGCTCAGGAACATTTAGTTCACCAAGGAAACATTCCCTCCTATTTTCACACATTTACGTGCCCATTGACACTCGTCCATGCTCCAAGTAAAGCAGCTCTGAATACCTGTATGTTTTGTAATTTGTGAATCTGAGAATGTGACCATGGTTCAAATGAAATTCTCACAACTACAACATTAAGGATGCTAAATAGAAATAATGGCCTTCGTCTAAATAGAGACACTTTTATTCCCCATGTGCTCCTATTCTTCTGAAGTTGTCTATTTTGTAGTGTACTCTTATTAATGCCCTGTATGCATTTTTTTTTCAAAAGCACTTGAAGCAGACAGAAAAGTGCCTCCCATGGTCATAACATACCTAACTGAAGGAATACATTTATCCAAAAATCGAAATAAATCCTGATTTGCTTTGTTGATTCTCATGAGAACTAATTCAAACATGGTGTCTCTAAAAAAACACTCTTAAATGAATTTAAGGAAATAATCCTTGATCAATCTCACAGAAGCGACTTTCTGTGTCACTAAAAAATAAAAATAAAAACAATAAAATGGGCTAAATATAGAAAAATCGGATAATGGAAGCAAAACAAATAAAGCTGGTAGGATTTACTTTTTTTTTTTCCTCAGTTAACCCCTTCATGGCATTTCCCATCAGTTTGCAATGTAATTGTGCCATCTTAGATGACCCCACCCTTACATTGACGTGTTCTCCCTACCATGACAAAGGTGGATAAAGGTGGAAAGATTTCATGTAATCCATGGACACCAGTGAGGTTCACAAATCATTGAAGAAAAAAGTTTCAGCGCACTGTCTAGTGGGTCTAGATGACCCCACTCCCAATGTTAAAGTGCCTAGGATAGCACAAGGGTTTAATATGGCATCACTTGGAACAGAAAAAAACACTGAAGAACATTTTTTTTTCATGTACATGAAATAAAAGTCAGCCATGACGAGGTTAAAACTTGAGTTAATGAAATATATGATTTTAACAGAATATGGAGTAAAAAGGTAATTTTCTATTTTAGGGAATTGAGTCACTTCAGTCCACCCCGATATCCCCAATTTTTATTAACATAAAGCAAAAGCACTGGAATGAATCTTAAAGGACCTATATATTGCAAAATCAACTTTTTTGAGCTTTTTAGTGTATTTATAATGTTAATTACTCACGAAAAACAGCTTAAAGTGTTATTTTGCTCCATTATTTCATCTCTGAGTATTCCTTTTAAACCCTGAGCTCTGAGAATTAGCCACTCCCAATCCAGTTAAACGAGCAGGTTCTTACATTGTGACGTCACGAAGTGAGAAACAGCCCCTTCCAGGAAGATCCTGAGCTGTCAGCACTGCCCCCAGGCTAACACAAACACCCACCCACTTTCTCAGCGGAGATAGCGGTGATCGGCTAAACACTGTTGTTAGGCTGCACAATATGCACATCCATCCTTGCAAAAGTTTGGATCTTGTCTGTTTTTCGTGGGTGAAACACAGAACCCCTGCTGAAGCCGGCTCTAGGTTGATGTCATGAATGGTCAGCACCCACAAGGAGCAAAAGCCAGTGCCTCAGAGATCCAGCCGTCTTATTTCCGGGTAGAAAAATATCTCACAAAAATAACTCATGTTTCATAAAAAAAAGTTATTTAGTGTGCTAAATAGTTTACTTTGAAAGACTTAAGAATAGCATGACATAGGCCCTTTAAAACTGATTTTGACTTGAGCAAAAACATGTCAACAACAAAAAGAAAAATACATTTTTACAAAAGCAACCTCCCTGTAGATAAAACATAAAGAGATAAGTCAAAGGTCAACACTAAAGTAGACCGTTACATTGGAATAACAAAGAAAAGGTGGAATGATTGCTAAATGTAGATAGGTGTTGCTCCACTTATACAGTCAGGCTGGAAAAGCCAATCTTTTCAAGTCTGGTAAAGACTTGGATAATTGGGGTTTTGTATTAAGATTGACACCACATGAAAGTTAGTTATTAACAAGGCCTGAAGCATGGCAGATTGTTTATTAGAAAGCCGTCACTATTTACCATTCGAAGCAATGGTGCTTTGACATTGAGAGTTCAATTGAAAGTGAGGTTTCTAATTGATGTTCTTGCAAAGACAGGTTCCAAATGCAGTCTATGCCCTTCTGCAGCCTTCTGAGCTGATTTACTCGTAGACAAAGAAATCCTTTGTGGTGTCTGTTTCCAGCATCAAATTGCTGGGATTACAGCTATCTATTTTATTACAGAGCTGAGGAATAAATAAGGTGTTTTGTTCTCCAACATAGTTACATACTAGTAATTCTGGAATAATATTTGGATACCAAGACTAACAATCTGGGATTTGACAGACACAAGCTCTATAAGGCCTATCTAGGATTTATTTTACACCATATTCTGTTGATTTTAGGCAATTTCTTTATACGTTCATGCTTAGAGTTCGTTTAGATTAGAATTTAACGTATGGAATTAAGGTTAAAGTTGCTGCAACTTTTCACTGACATAAACCCAACACCTAAATAAAAGACAAACTTTTAGATGCTGCAGATTTTTCTCACTGTGTGTGTGTTGTACATATCTGCATGTGAACATTATGTAGACATAGTCTGTGTGCGCATGTCATATTTTGTGTCAAATGTTTTCTGCTGCAACACACTTTGCTTACCTTCAGGTGTAATTTTTAGGATGGAAGTGCATTATCAGAAGAGTCTATTATGGCTACGTTCACACTGCAGGCTAAAACGACCCACTTCTGATTTTTTTGCCCCTATGTGACCTGTATCCGATCTTTTCATGACAGTCTGAAAAACACAGACCCGATCTTTTGAAATGCGACCTCTGTCTGAACGACCAGGCCACATATATCTTACCCGTACGTCATTGATACGCTACAAACGTCATAATTTTGCGTTGAAGTAGGCGGGAACGATAACATAAACATCAACCGTGGCGGACAATGCTGCTGAGACCAGTCAGTGGAAGGGAAGTGAGGTCACCGATTTGATTAATATTTGGGGTGACAGCTCTATTCAGGCCAAACTCCAAGGCTCTTATCGCAACTGGGCGGTTTTTGAAAAATCTTCCAGCGAAATGGCAGAGCATGGTGTTGAACCTTTCCCGCGATGACTTTTTCCCCTTTCCAACCGTGGTCAGAAGCACGGGCGAAACCTTTTCCAGGGCCGAAGGTGGATCCTCCTTCGGGGTTTACTTCCCCGTTCGGACCCTCAGATTCTCCAGAGCAGGTTTATAAAGAGTCAATAGCATTTATTCTGGGGGAAGCCTTCTTTTATTATCGTTCTTCTTCCTCCGTAACACACAACATGAATGCACGCCCCCAACACACTTCCACTGCCCCCTCTCACTCCCTCCTCTGCGCTGCACGCGCTCCCTCCTCTCTCTTACACACACGCGCACGCACGGCCCAAGCACATATGGCGGCTGGGTAGGGAATTAACATCAGGCAGCAGGGTCCTTGGGCAAGACCCTTAACGCTGCTGCCTTCCGAACTCACCGCTCCCCCAGGGGACTAGTCAAATGCGGAGAAGAATTTCCCAATTTGGGATAAATAACGTATCAATTATTATTATCATTATTATTAATATTATCATCCTCCTCATTTCACGGACAACAGACAATCCTGGCTTCAATGCCTTCTTAAAATGACAAGATTGTAATTGTGCTGACTCCTTTGTAAAAATGAATTTAATAATGCAAAAAGAGCTTAGTTGTTGACAACACTGTTGTTGACATCCATTGTTAACGTTAGCTACTTCCACAAACAACGAATGACGTCGTTCACTCTTCAGTGCTCTTCTGCGCATGCGGGTCATTTCTGGGTCATTTCACGTTCACACAGGAGATCACAAAAGTTCACATTTAATTGGAAATGTGAACGGCCTTGCAAAAAAAAACGAATTTTTTCAAAAAATCGTAATTGAGCATTAAGCCCTGCAGTGTGAACGTAGCCTTGGACTCAGGGTATCCCTTTGCCGGTAGGTTGATTCACGTCTCGCTTGTGACGCAGAGGAGACAGGCATTTCTTCATGTGGGTGTACTCTGAAACACAGAAGTTTACATTAAATGTAATGCCATTTTGTTTTTGCAAAGTTTTAAAATTGACGTTATGTATTTTTCAAGCTCAGATGACCTGCAAGTATTCATGACATCATCGAGTGGTAGTAACGCCCGGATTTAAAGACACTATTTTTCCATAATTCTCCGCTTGGAGGACTAAATGTAGGGGCAGGGAGACGCCGTTGGGTTAGTCTTACCCACCTTTACTTGCACCTCAATGGTTACTTTTTTCATTTGTGTTTTTTCTTTTTCACACATGCACACATGTAATAGTGTGAGGATATTCTTTTTTAAAGCACACTTGTCTACTAAAAGCACAACCAATAGGCTATAAAGCACTTAGTTCCCCCCTACATTGTGTTATCCATAGAGACTTGCAGTGTTCCTTCTGGACCTTAGCTGTTGAAATTAGGAGTTAGATCACTGTACTTGGAATGCACTGAAGAGCTACAAAATCAGGCAAAGGTCTGCAGTTGCTTTGCCCCATCTTCAGTCCAATCCCTTTTTTACATTATAAAGTCTTATTCGCTGTGATGATTGGGTTTGGAAACTGGAGCAGAGCTAAATTATGCGCAATGGGGATATCTGTTTTCCTGTTTCCTTACAAGATAAAGGGTTTGTTATGGACGGTGCGTGCCCATGGGACGACAAGCAGAACAAAGAATGGGAGAAAGCAAACCTGCTTTTAGTTCAAAACAGGTTCTCCGTGCCTTTGAAGATACACACTACAGGCAAAAGTGAGTTTGGGGGAGGAAACATGTCAGATATGCACACACAAACACACTTTCAGGTATGCATTCTGAGCGCAGAGACTAAATGAACAGAGACTAAGAACTCTGATCAGTTTGATCCCCAACTTGCTGCTTGATGACACGCCACTGGTGTTGGGTAGGGAACAAAAAAACTCCGACCCTGAGGGTGAAGGTTATGAGATCGTTGTTGAGGAAAGATATTTGATCCATTATACATTGTTTGTGTCTACAGCTGGTGCAATGAGAGTTTTAAATATTGTATTAGCCGTGGGACCGACATCTCCGACTTGCACATAAGTTCATAACATTCTCTGCAGGGAAGGGCGGGACCTCCTGCTGCTTTTTTTTTAACTTCCTCTGTTCTTTTCCTTCCTTCCATTGAGATCAGTGGCAGAAAATCTCTGTGCACAACATAGAACATGTGCACCTCACCTAGGCTATTGTTGCATTTTTTATTTAACCAATGAGGAAGCGGAACACCAGAATCAGAACAACAGGGATCACTTTGTCGCAAATAAAGCCCCCTTTGAATGAGTTGCTTCTTAATCCTAATAAAGTTTTAGTTAAAGGTGCTAGGACTTATTCATAACCAAAGTTTATTAGTTAAACGAAAAGGTGCGTTTATTAGCAATCCAGAGCTTGTTTGCTCATTTTTAATATTAGCAAGCAATTTATGGTGCCTGGATAGGATTTCTACATGTAGTTATAGTAAAAGGTATGCTTTATAGAAAAATGCCTTTCTTTTTATAATATAAATGTACTGCAATTTGAACTTTTTCTTCAGCCTTTCCTCATAAGTTTGAATTTTCAGTTGCCATGTTACAGCTCTTGGATACAAATTTGAAGGATTATGGCAGTCTGTTCGTTCTGAGCTAGAGCTTATTTAAATATTGAAACTGAGCAGGTTACCTGGTTCATGCTTATACCACCTGTGTTGTTACATGAACCAAGCTGTGCCCCGAGCTCTGGTAAATTACAGGCTCCTGATCATCAACATGTTTGCTGCTCTGCACTAATTTCGCTGATCCTGGCACGCTGCTTTAATCATTATTGAAAGATCTGTGAATGAGGGCAGATTTAGGACTTCACCCGCTGAACTGGACAGTCCCAGTAGCACTGTTTATGACTTGTGGCCACCTGCCTATTTGCCCAGGATACTAAATCTGCCCCTTAATAGCTTGTTGAAGTAAACACTTGCCTTCCCTATAATACTTACTGAGTTGAGATCTGCTGTATGTGCATAACATGTTTGTCAGACCAACCAGATCATGGCGCCCTTAGGATTAAAAATATATATATATATATTTATATATAAAGAACCGGTATCAAATTTGGCGGTGGTACGCCGTACCACCTGGAAGATCAGCTGTGTGGCCGCTCTTTGCTGCTTTGACACTCATACAAAAGCAGCTGCAGGCTGAGGCCACTAAAACAGTGAACCAGGCAGCGCTTTAACTCATTTAGTTGTCTCTGTGGTTTTTAGTGTCTTATTATCACAACAAAATGTGATCTACATCCCTATCACGTTACATCCTTTCACGTTACCCACCAATTGTCTCACTTCCATAAACAAATACATTGAGCATGCGCACCTTACAGGGTTCCTTTTGATTTGTTGTGCGATGACACTCCATTCCTTCAGTCAAGGAGGTATGCTTATGTGCAAGCTGGAAGTTATAGTTATAGTTTGCAACGGGACAAGAAAAACAATAAACAATAAACTACTTCAAGTAGTAATTTTTAACTACGGTAGCAGCTGAACATGAGGCTTTTGGTTGTGTATCAAAGACAAATTTAAAACAAAAATGCAACAAAAGAAATGTAACAAAGTGAGGCGCTGCCTTCTCATTCAAGTTTAACTTCATTTCTTTGGTAGCTTTTTGGCGGAAGTTACCCTTAAGAGATTTGCAGATAAAACAGATATGAATGCTGAATAATAGCAAAATATTGAAGTGAAAATCAATCCGCCATCAGTTATGATCAATATTAAGACAAAAAATGTATGTTTTTTGTGTGTGTTA